>MU853191.1:0-19733 GCA_033085395.1 Xanthoparmelia taractica | reverse complement strand
TCTGTCCATCCATCCATCCAGCTTCCTATCACGTGAGCGAGCATAAAATATCCTCCATCTCACACAACGCAACACAACCAACAGATCTTCGGCAAATCCGACCCCCACGTCCCCGCCCCCGGGCGTGACTTAATCCGCAAAACCCTCCACGACGCCCGCGTCCTCTTTTCCTTCTACGAGCCCGCGCACGCGCAGCACGCGTTTATCCGCGACGAGGCGAGTAAAGGGCGGTATGATCCTGTTGTTAGCGGTGTGTGCTTTGGGATGATGATGGAGGTTTTTGGGCGGTTGTTGAGGGGGGGGTTGGGGGGAAGGGATGGGGGGGAGGGGGAGGTGGTGGATGAGTGTTAGTTGGGTTCGTTTGATGGGATCCAGTGTGATAGAGAGAGAGAGAGCTTTTTGTTGCCTTGGACGTGGTTTATTCTGCATGACGCGTAGGTGATGGCAAGAGATAGTGCGTAGGTGGAGTACTTCTAACTCCAGGCAAACGGTCCATTACGTCAACTCCGCAGACCCTGAGAAATAGATATATAACAGGTCGGTTACCTAGACGAAATCACCTCCCCATTCTAATAAATCGCTGCGTTCCGCAAGCAGTGTGTCGGTTTCCGAGTCTTGTTAAAACCCAATCGAACATCATGGCAATGACTCAAGACAAGCGAACAAGCTTGATTTGATTCGATGGTACGGTAATGCATTTCCACCCTTCCCAAAGAACCAGTCCTGGACGTCGGATCATAGAAAGAGACTCTGGTCCGCCATCGCCCGTATACTATATCCAATAATCTCACGGCTCAACGCCACAAGCATGCCCACCATTCGTTCCAACCGTCATGCCTATGAACTGAGCGGACCCAACCAACCCTCGCCGTCCCGAGAGCTCGTTTGCGTCAGAGCGTGATCTGCAAGGCTGATGCTGGGGAACAGATTTACCGCGCCAGCTCGGTGACGCCATGCTGGACAGAGCCGGGATTGGTAGCGGTTGTAGGGAAGTAGCGAAGAGGTCCAATGGGCCTGGACGAAAAACCTCTTCTTTCCTCTTCCAGCCAGCTGCACTTCGGGAGGCCGTCAAGCTACGTCTGGAGAGCATACGGCTGCGGCTAACATTCCCTCCAGATAAATCACTTTGTTGCATTGTAAGAGGGCAATTTGGTCAGATCTCGCTCTTCTCGCCGTACTTTCGATGCAAAGCCCTCATGATTGAGACAGCGCCAGCTTTGTAGCCCCCGCCGAAGATGGCATGATGATTCAGGTGATGATATCTACTCTCGCATCAGCTTCGTGCTCGCGGACCCTCCGGTAAGACTCACAATTCATATAGATTAGCCCGATCCTCATACTCGTCCACCGGCTCAGTCTTGGGACATAGTTGATGATACTCCTTCAAAAAGCTTCCGCCGAAGCCTCCAAACATCCTCATGATCCCCAACTCATATTCGCTGTGCGCATAACAGGCACTGGGATCAAACACAACGTCTTCGACAGCTCCTTTGCCGCCTATTCTTCCTCGTCCTTTATTTCCGCTCCACAGATCGCCGTGGACAACGACGGGGGTGATTCCCTTTCCATTATTCAAGTGCTTGTCGCCTATGAGTCTCGGTACTATCACTTCGACCGTCTTTTCTACCAAAGAACGAAGAGTAGGATCTTTCCCGTTCGTGCGTTCGCTTTTCTTGAGTATAGCCAGGAGACGATGTTGGGCGTAAAAGTCGGCCCAGGTTTCCGTGTAGTCGTTCGGCTGTTCTGTGTCGCCGCAACAAGCTAGCAGTGGACGCATTAGTAGAGTCCAAAAATCGCATGATGCCCCTACTTACTCGGCACTGGAAAGCCAAAGACAGGTTTCGAAAAACCCTCTGGAATCGGAGCGGCTGTGGTGTGCAGCTTCGCCAACTTCGCCGCTAATGACATACCAGATCCCTTCTCACTCTCCAACGATGTGCCACTCATGTCTAAGAAATCCGTGACTAGGAATGCACCACCTGTAGTGTCCTCAAGGGGCCCGTGTGCGAAGCTAGCAGGGCAGAGTGAGGGGATGGTGTGGATTGCGTTGAGTGAGGCGTGTTCACCCGCAAACATGACTTCGGCATCTTTACCCTTGCCCGTCTTCATGAAGAAGCGCTTTTCAGTGCCATCTTTCAGCGTCGTAGTAATACTGGCCGTAGTCGAAAATCCAGACCCTCCGTGCTTGGCCATTGCTGTTTTGGCTGGGTCGAGGCTCAAGGCCTTGATCACTGCAGAGTCATTCTTCATTGTGTTGGTATCAATACCTAACGGATTAATTGAGAATGAGAGTATTCCGCATGGAAACAAAATATATAAGAGGGCTCTATTTTGAAACGTGAAGAATGCTGCATACGTCATATGCTTATCGATAGTAGCCCTAACCCTACAAAGACACACCGCTGTTGAGGTCGAAGAGAAGAGACACATTCCAGGAGTCCTGTCGTTGAAAAGCTAACAGAAAAGGTAGGCTAGAATATAGAAGGAACAATGATATATGAAATACGGTCAGCCAACCAAGAATAGCCTCGTTCTTGCTCACATTGGTCATATTCCTACAACCGGCCGTATATACATTGCTAATACCACGTTTCGAAGTCAGGGCACGAATGCTGAAGAGAAAGCTTGGTGCAGACTAGCATGTTGTAGTCCTCAAATGCACAAAGGTGTCACATGCATCCCGAGACAATGTACCATCAGCGTCCGAGAGTCTGCATAGAGCGGCCACACATCAACGTAGCAGGGTCGTCATCTGATTTCCAGCGGTCCGCGCACGCTCTCGGCAGTCCAGGTCAGCATCATGCTCCATATGCTCGAGCTTCTCATACACCCCAAGCTTCATCAACTCGCGAGCTCGTGCCTTGCAATTCATGTTATCAGAAGCGTCATCAATCCAAGTAAGGTTGATGACAATCCACAAGCA
The DNA here is from genome assembly GCA_033085395.1 of Xanthoparmelia taractica. NCBI lineage: Eukaryota > Fungi > Ascomycota > Lecanoromycetes > Lecanorales > Parmeliaceae > Xanthoparmelia > Xanthoparmelia taractica. The sequence goes on along the minus strand of MU853191.1, from coordinate 16,810 downwards.
ACAAGCGCGAACATCCTTGCTCGGGTGGCTGAAAAGTGGGACAATAAGCTTCAAGAGCTCCGTCTGTGAGATGAGCAGTTGTCGCTGGCGAGTACTGCCGGCAGCGATATGCACGACGATATAGCATACAGATACAATAATATCAGTCTGTGGTTGGACATGCCGCACTCCGTTTTCGGATGATCTTCGTTCGCGATTGAAAGCGTTGAATACTCTGGGTCTCAACTTCGCGGCCAGCAGCTCGAAAAGTTTGTCCTGACCAAGCTCTCTGAAAATATGTTCGATCATATCGGCTGCACCGGGTCCGCAAATGAGATTCCGAATGAAGTCCAGCCCTTGCTGCTGTATTGCCAACTCGTCTGTGAGCGCCGGTTGTGAGGAACGACGCCTACCTATCAGGCCTGCCGTCTCCGAGATGGGGCCGCGACCACTGCTCGGGTACGAATACAGTTTTCGGTCTAGGTCTGCTCTGCTCAAAGCTCCGATACTGTCGACCATCTTGAGATCTTCCTCGCCATCCTCCTCGACATCTTGACTAGATTCTCGCGAGTTTTCCTCGACCGCGTTGAGGAGATCTACTTGCTCGCCAGCGGCGTTGGGAGTACTCATCCTTATTGGAGTTGAAGAACCATCATCACGGTCTCCATTCCTCGACGTAGCAGCGTAGCTTGCAGTCTCTACGTCGTTGTTGACGATTTGCTTTAACCAACCAGGACCGAGCTCCTCTAGGCAATTCATCTTGATGGCATTCGAAGCGTCGAGTACGACATGCTTAAGCGCCCATACCGAGTTTAAGCGCAGGTTTGCATTCACAGAATGGGCATGCTCGCACAAGATCTTCAATGCGCCAGCTTCGATGATAGCCTAGCTTCTGGTCAGCGCGTAACTCGGAAGACTTTTTGTGATACTAGGATAAAAACCTCTCGCATTGGGCTAAAATGTAGGACGAGATTAGTCACAACGGCCGTTGCTGCGACTTGGAGCTCCGTGTCTTGGCATTTAATCAAAACAAAGAGGGGAGCAGGTAGACCCGCGTCCATGAGGCTTGTTCTCAATGTGCTGACGGATCTCGACAACGCTCTGGCCGCTCCACAAGCAGCCAGGATAGCGTCTTTGCCATTGCCTGTGAACGCTCTCCGATACCGCGAGGTCCCGTCAGTTTGGCCATTGCCTTGCGCAACAGGGTCGTTCTCTTCCGGTTTCAGAGTCTTGACGACGAATGGTACGACTCCATTGTCTATTATGGCTCTCCTGTACTCGTCCTTGTCCGAGGCAATGGCAGCAAGAGCAATAAGTACCGACTCCCTCAGTCTCATAACGTGATAGGCTGTAGCGGACAATCCAGCACGACCAAGCTTTGAACCGTCGTCACGGCCCTCAGATTGTCTGGAAGTAGAGGACTCGGGCGTCCACATAGCCGCCGAAGAGTTAGCTGGCATCTCATCGTATGACTCCTTGAGAAGCTGAGACAACTTCTTGATAGCTCCGGCATCAGCTGCTGCCCTTTGTATCTCCAAGCTATTCGCCGCGAGCATAGCCAAGACCGAAGGAGCTTGCTCCTTGATGAGTCTATCAGGAGAAGCAAGGACGCTGGTGTCGTAGGTATTTGAATGGTCTGGAGAGGTCTTGGAATCTTTATCCAGCATGCGTACGAGCGAAGGTACTAGTAGGAGTGCAAATGCCGCCTCCCGGCCGCGTTTTGTCAGTCCGTGTCGGTACAATATTGCGAGCACCCAAGCCGCCATCAACCCCGCTACTTCGTTTTCTATTCTAGCGATATACAGCAGCCATGGGATTAAAGTGCTCTCCTCTTCCTCTATGAACTCGAGTCCCTGGCTTTGAATGACTTCAATGGCAGAGCTAAAACTTCTCGACATTTGGCTTTGCTTACTTGAGGACCCAAGAGCCCCAAGCGGAGGGAAACTGGAAGTTGGCGCCAAGGAGCTCCGAAAGTGGGTGCTCGGGAGGGGAGGTATCAGAGTCTCAATGGCATTGGGAGGTGCTTGGCGGACATTGAACATGTTTGAACCGTTAGGACCCCATGCGGTGGGCTTCTTTTCATAGGATGAAGCAACATCTGCGTCAGGTTTTTGAAAAACAGAAGCAAACGCTGGAGCGTTCAAGAATTGTATAGCTCTGGGTTTTGAATGCTGGATGACAGCTCCAATAGCTTGCAATATCGGTGATATCCTCGACCTTGAGGGCGCAGGAGCAATGTCACCGACATGCTTGGATCCTCCATTGCTAGGGTTGAGAGAACATCCGGTAGCCACGACAAAGGATGCCAGCGTAACTGCGAGAGCTTCCAGGACGCCGGTCTGAGCCAACATTGCCCGGTGGTGCTCGTCTCGACATGTTTTACTGATCAGCGCTGCTGTCAGAGCAATCTGTTGTTGAGTTACCAAGGAAGGCGACGTCTGTAATAACAGATTCGCTATGGTTGACAGATGCTGCTCTGTGTACAACAAGTTGAGCAAGCCATCTTCATCTGTGTCATGGTCCGAATGGGACAGGAAGAGTGAATCGGCTACAGCGTTGAGAGATCTCAAGGCATTCAATACCAAGTGCGGCGAGGACTCTGCAGGCGAGAGCAAGGCAAGTAACGGGGATATCACAAGCCCAGCAAAGATAGGCGAGACGAAAGCAGGACCACCTGTTGAACATTACAATATATCAGAATGGCGTCCGCGAGACTCTAGAGAGCAGCTGATCCCTACTAACCATGTGCCAAACTACCAACTATGATGATTGCTTGAAGTCGGGCTTCCTCCTCATCGCTTCTACCGCCCCTCTGCTTCGAATGATTGGAACTGCTGTTGAAATCGCGGTGCCGCCTTTTCCCATTTCCTTTGTGTGTGTTCAAGATACGCGCTATAGGCGCCAGCACCCCGAGGCCAACCCACATCTCCTTCTTCTGTTCGTGTCCAATGACTTCATTTTTAAGTGCCCTTAACGCTGCAACCTGGCTGGCGGGAGAGGAAGCACTTCGTAGCTCAGACAGGATGGGAGGGGTCGATGGCCGTGTCATGCCTACTTTAGGGCAGTAGAGGAGCGTCAGGTGCGGATGTGATAAGCTTGCCGAGTATAAGGGTCATAGAATATGCAAGTGCAAGTCGATCCAAAACGTAATAATAAGTTGCTGCAAGCGCAGTGAATGTACAGCATCAAATTAGTAGTTGGGGATGATCCCCAGCGGCGGAAAGTCCAGTTGCAGAAGCGTGACCGGGAAATCTGGGAAATCCTTGCGGTCTGACTGCGCCCAGATGTAATTGAGATGGTCCTGCGGCTTTGGTCAACAATGAATCTGCACAGGCTCACAGCCAAAGCCAGTTATAGATCTCGCGCCAAAGGTGGTCAAGAATGTAGAAAAATTGTAACTTTTACATCAGTGTTCGGTCAGAGTGGACATATCAATTCCGCTAGTCAGTTTAGGTTTAGCGGAGTAGCAGAATCTGGGGTAAATCCGACATACCGAAAGATGATAACTCCTTTACAGACTAAACCTTGAGCTACTTGTATCCTTATGGGCTACAGTCCTTTAGCAATGTCCTCTTCTGCGGCTTCTCACCCTTGCATACCCTTTTCTCGTTGGATAGTATCCGTACCATGCTACATTTGAAGAGGCCTTGAAGAAGGCCCATTTGCAAAGAATTCGAGCAAGTGCATCCATCGCGAGACTGCGAGTGCTTATTTTCCTTTTCCCCTTCCGTCAGAATGCTCGATACAGATCAGCGAAGTCTGTCTGATCTGATCGCTTTGCACGTGGGCCGCTTCTTGCTGGTCATTGGATACGGTGGGCATGCGAATTGATCCTTTTTGTCTGCGGTTAAAGAGGAAACGCTATGACAATCTTGCGGCTCTTCCGGATCAACATCTGAAACACATAAAACTTCCTTTCGCCACTTTGGTAATCGTTTTTATTATTCTCTTGCTCCTTGGTGGAACGGATTCAAGGGTAGCCTATCGAGGGATGCGGCAGGCAGTGCGGCTGTCGGTTCACGTCAGAGTCTACGGTGCGCTTCCGGAATGTTCAAAGCTTTTGCGGGGAGACAATCTGGGGTACATTTGAAGGAGCTCTCAAGGCATTACATCAATGACCCAAAACGTTGCGCAAGGCTGCAGCGGAAGAGAGATGCGATTGAGTTGCCACTTGGAGATAATGTATATAACATGTGGATGTGCTATAGATTAGTTGACTTTCGGTCTTTTGAACAACATACAGTAGCTTCGCTCTACCCTCTCTCCTCTCACGTATTGGGAGGGTAAAAACGGCAGTCTGAAGTCGACTTCGACCTTGACCTCTTTCTTGTGCTAAAGAGCGAAGTGGAAAGCGCTATCAAATCAGTTAGAGCCAAGTGTAGATAATGCCAAGCCACACTAACGGCATGCGGCCCACTGGCATTCGCCGACGGCATCATCACCACCAACAGCCTTACTCTGGCCAGGCACGACATTATTACTCCAACGGTTCGTGGCACAATCCATACGCTGCCAGAGAATCTTGTTACTCCGACTTCGTCCCTTGCACTTACAACGAACGCACCATACTCACCCGCCTCTACAAGTATGCGCGTGACTTCCTCGCCCAGACGAACGGCACCTTCCTACAGCGAAGTCCTCTCTCAAACGGCAGTGGTAGTAGTGGCGGCAGCCACTCCCCATCTGATATTGAGATGATAAGCTCCTCGCCCTCGCCCACCCTTCACCCCAGCAGCACCGCGTCATGTTCTCCACGGCCGTCCTTCGATGGAAAATTTCACTTTCCCACATCATACTCCCCACGCCCGTTCATTAAGCCACCTCCACCGGCAGCGTTCCCTCGGCACGTCTCTCAGTCGCCCACCGTGACCCCAAATGCACACAAGAGACCTTTACCTGCATCTCCTACAAAGAAGGCTACAGTAGATGCAGGCACACAATATTCTCCTCCCTCCGCGCCAATGCCTGATCCTCCTAGGAAGACAGGCAAGCGGCGTGGCACTCCCAGTCCCCCACGGCCAGTAAACCCACCACCGGAACCCGCATTGGAACCGCAGCTGCCGTCCAAGCGGGCTGCTGAACCTGCGACAGACCCACAAATCGCCTCGGCATCCTCGACTACCCCTACGAAATCATCCTCGTCCTCACAAGGCTCTTCACCAAAACGTGCCCGTCACCCAAGGGCCACCGTGAAGCTCATGCCGTTGCAGTATGAAACCTGCGATGTGAAGGATCTGGTACTGCTGATCAGTAACATGCTCCTCGAGCTAATCAAATTCAATGACGAAATCCCGCTCAAAGATGGCCGCTTGACCAGGTTCCACTCTCGAGCCCCTCCAGGCATAGGCGTCAAAGATTATCTGCAACGACTTACGACACATGCTACCCTCTCCCCACCAATATTGCTGAGCATGGTATACTATATTGACCGCCTATGCGCCCTGTACCCCGCGTTTACCATTTCCTCCCTCACGGTCCATCGATTCCTCATCACAAGCGCCACGGTAGCAAGCAAAGGGCTTAGCGATAGTTTCTGGACAAATAACACGTACGCTCGAGTAGGAGGTGTAAGCTTGAAAGAGTTGGCTTTATTGGAGTTGGAGTTCCTGTGGAGGGTGGAATGGAGGATTGTGCCGAAGCCGGAGGTGCTGGTCGATTACTATCGAAGCTTGGTGGAAAGAAGTGAGGGATTCAAGATTGAGGAAGAGTCGTCGAGCGAAAAATCTTCGTCTAAATCTTCGTCTAAATCCTCGTCCAGTGAGGAGGAGATGGGTGTGGTGGGAAGCAAAGAGAGCAAGGAGAAAGGCAAAGAGATAGCTCAGAAATGATACCAAGATCAATTCTGGAAGACATGAGGTTTTTGAAATGAGGAAAAGAAGCTTGAGCAATGGCCAAGGCCCAAGATGAGATATTGTGTATAGTACATGAACCTGTGAAGCAATTCCGGTAGCCAGCCATAGACTTATGGCGATGCCTGGAAATTTGGTTCTCATGAAGTACATACAATAGTGGAACTTATCCTTATCTTAAGGCTCCTAACATTGACCGACTGATCGCTCCTCACGGAAGCCCCTCCTAACACGATCATTTGTACAACCCTAGAGAAACGGGGGAAGAAGCGAAGTACAAGATATTATTCTCGACGAGCGAGGGACATCTCACCAAGAGTCTCACACAACACATATCACAACACATATCACACAAGTCACTCACTCACTCACCCCTCCCCCCTCCCCTCCCCCAAAATAACCATATCCACCGACGCCGCATACGCCATCCTCACCGCACACGCCACGCACGTCTCCCCACCCCTGGCAACGACGGCCGAAAAGCCAATATGCGCCGCCCACGCTCGAGCCAAGACCTCGTTATCCTCAACGCCGAACGCCTCGACCACGAGCACGGACTCGGGTCCCGGGGGCGTCTTCCTCTTCTTTTTCTTCGTCTTATCCGTACTATACGCACTCCCACTCCCACTCCCACTCCCACTCGCACCGCTCGACGAGCTCGTAAAGCTACTATAAGACGATGCGGAGCCATCGTTGTCGCTGCGTGGCGGTTGCGGATCGTCGACCGAGACGCCGTTCCAGCTGCGCAGGTCGAGGAGGAGCTCGTCGACTTTGATGGCTTGGTACGCGTAGTCCCAGAACAAGGGGTGCGGCCCGTCGCGGCAGGGCGGGGCGTGGATGAAGGAGACGTTGTAGCGGAGGCGGACGGGGATGATTTGGTTTTCGACGGCGAAGACGACGGCGGCGTCGTAGGTTGTTGGGTCGTTGGTGGCTGAAGAAGAGGGTGGAGGGAGGGAGTGCGGGTTCAAGGCTAGCTTTTGGATCCTGACGCTGTCGACGATGGTGCTAGTGTCTGGGAGTGGCAGTATGTAGTCGCGGACGGGGTAGCGGGGGGCCGGAGGACCGAGGGGCGCGCTGCGTGCTGCTATCTTTCGGACACGGCTTTTGCTGGGTTTGACGGGGACGTCTTCGGCGTGGATGAGTACTGTCTGGAGGGGGAAGAGATCGTCGCTGGGAATGCAGGGGCCGACCCAGCCGTAGTCCTGGTTGACGCCTCGCAGAGCACCCAAGACTTTGCCGACAATATTCTCGAAGTACCAGTAGGTGCAGCCGCCGTATTGAAAGCCGAAATTGGATTCCATCTTGTCGAAGCCATGGGGTGCGTTGCTGATGGTAGGATCGCAGTCGATTAGGCATCTCATCGCTAGCCAGCATGCGGATGGGCCGGGTAGGATCGTGCCGGTGATCCAAGAAGACGTATGTGCGTTTTGGAATTCAAGTGGGATACCGCCATCGCTATCCTCTTCAAGCATGCGTACAACATCGGGCATGTCCACCCACTTCATGTTGCGTGCGAAGGTTAGGAGCCTCTCCTTCTGGGTATTTTTAGTGAGGGCTGTGACATGAAAGGTGGTAGCAGGTCGCAGAAATCCTTCATCAATAGGCACCAGAGTCATCTTCGAGAGCCAGATCTTACTCAACGCGAGGTCCCAAGCGACTTTTTCAGGGACGTGAGAAACCATGGATTGCTCCTGGTGTCCTGTTGCCTGCAAACGCAGGTCGAGTTCAACGCTTAGAAGCAGCTGTTGCCAGAAATGCTTTTCCACGTCCACATCCTCTGTGTCGTAATAATTTGCCAATACCTGAGAAATGGGGTCGCCAAAATCAACCCAAATAGAACTGCTCAATGCAGCGATGAGAACCATAATCTGCTTGGGCAGCTGCGGAGGTGCTCCCTTTTGCCACAGAGGATCATAGACAAGCTGTGTATACAGGAACTCTTCTGCGATTTCGATCTAGACACGGTAAATATCAGTGTTTCTGCCGGCTCAGCGACAGAATTCCTTGGCTTACGTCCTCATCCCAGCCATTCCTCATCAAGTAATCCAAGCGCTGTAGCACAAGCAGATTGTCGGTGGCCCGGGGCTGAATCTTATATTCTGACAAGTGTTCCGGGTGCCGAGGACCACTGATTGCGTTAATATAGCGACCGAGTGTGACAGTCCCCGGTAATGCTCCAAAACATTCCGCCATGCTGGGTTGTTCGAGAGGCTGGCCGCCCAACACAAGCGACGCGTCTGTGGAGCCAGGCCGAGAGGAAGCTTCCAAATACTTTCCTGCAAAGCTCACAGTCGCATAAAAGCGAGGTTGGCGAATGAGTGTGTGATTAGATGGTATGCTGAATCCTTCGAAGAAGAGAGCGCCTCCAGAGATCAATAGCTCAGCTTTGTCGCCAGGGAGCTCAGCCTCTTGACTTAGGCTGAGCGGTGGCCATGACATGCCGATTGCTGTGGTTTGACTTGATAACGTAGAGTGACGGCGCCTTCTTTCAGGACCAAAAGCAGTGTGTATAGCAAGTGTTGAGGAATGGTACCTAGATGGTGGGCGGAACTCATGGTAAACACCTCAGGAAATGAGGCAAACAAAGACCCACTAGCCCAACTCATAACTTTTATATAAGTAACGACATTATTAGGATCAGAAGGTGGTCAATACTGGTAGACTGTCTCTCTTAAAGAAAACGACTTCTTATTCGTCTCACGCATGGATTCATACTGTGGAGAATACACTCCATTACAGGGCTGATCACCTTGCCTACCTCAATTGAGGTACTATCACACTTTGACACCGTCAACGCAAGTCATGATTAATCATAGCTGTGGTCCAGTCAGACAGGTTCCCAACAGCCACATCCAAGAAACCCGACATCTGACCTGCAGGCTCATCGCGTTCTTTCTGTTCCGATGCTGCTCGATACTTAAAACCGAAGTTCAAACATAAAGCGATGACCAGTCCAATGGAAACAACAATGGGACCTATCACGTTATCAAAGTCCTTGCCACTACGCTCCTCTATCATTCGACTGCGGACGATGTACATCCACCACCCCCAGGCTCCAGCAAAGAGCGCAATCAGAGTGTAGACAACTGCCAAGGCTCGAGCGACATCGTTGGACTCTCCAGCGGCATTGTACAAGCCGAGGGACAGGGAAGCGAGAAGTACGGATATGTGCTGCCACTTGATGAATGTCCGCTGGTTCGCAAGCCACACTTTGGGCTCCACACGGACTGAATTCATATCTTTGATGAGCTTGCCCGGTTCTCTGACTCCAGGAGGCAACTGCACCGGTCCTTGTCGATGTGCGCGTGCATATTTGGAGTTTGAGAAAGGCGACAAAGAAAGAAGACCAGAAAAAACGCCCGGCGCTGATTCAGTCGGTTGATCGGTTTCATCGTCAGTATCGGCCTCATCAACAACGTCTTCGGTACCGGTCTGAATTCCTCGTTTCCGAAAATCGGTTGCTGATTTACCTACTGGGGATCCTACCGCAGCTTTGAATGAAGGGACGGACTTCGATCCAAGAAAACTACCGACAGCTGTTTGGTCTTCTACATGCTTGGCCTTTTTCTCTTGCTCCTGTTGGAAGGCAGCCTCGGGATCTTGCCTAATATCTGTCTCCAAGTCGCTGAGCCAAAAGGGGAAAATGTTAACGTAGTCTTCAAAAAGCTGGGCAACCCCATGAATGAATTTGGAGAACCGCGGTTCTTCTTTAAGGAGATGCGATGCCATTAATTCTGATATCCAGTCGTTGATCTTCTTTCTGGAACCATCCTTCACTTTGATCTCCAGGAGCGCATGTGGAAATCTGGAGATCTCTCCTTGCCTGACCTCTGAGAACGGGTATTTGATGCCAAGTCTGTCAATGTCTCCACGATGCCAATCCTCAGGGTCTCGACAGGGCCGGTCTTCGTCAAGAGAGTCTTCTCGGATGAAGGCCACATCGGTGTCTATAGATATTCGCACATTGTCGTTGCCGGGTATCTGAAACGCCGTGCGGGTGTAGTTAGCTCTAAGCACAGGTTGTAGTCCGTATTCCATGATGAATTGTTGTATGTCTTCTACACTACGCTGAAAGCTGGCAACACCATTGCCCTCACTGCCTTCCCGATCTCGAAGTTTCTCTACACTTTTTTCCATTTTGTAGTCTCCCTTGATGAAAGGTTGAATATACTTTTCCTTGATGGGGAAGCGGGAGTCTTCGCTGTCCCCGCTTTCGTTGATGGTTTTCTTTTCGAAGAAGATTTCGGGTTTGTCGTCAAGCTGGCCAAACCACCTGAGCCTTAAGGAGGAAGCTTTCGAAGTCTTTTCGACCTTCTTGTTGTAAAGGGCAAATTGGGAATTGTCAAAGTATAGCGACGTTATGGTAGGGTCCGACTGGCCACTTTCCACAACCTTGGATGTCTGGGGGTTATACACCAGAACTGGGAGGCGGCGGAGAATGTACGTCTTGACTTCAAGGAGGTTCTCAGGGTGAACCCAGACTGAAATAACAGTCAGCGCGGATGCTTTCGTATGATACCAAGCAACTTGCATTTGTGTGATGTGTAAGTCTCTTTGCCATTTTTACTCTCTGTGAGAGATTTAGTCCTTTCACTACCATCGTTCACTCTCTGTCTGATGAATGAATACATTGTAGATATTCTATTCCCAACATAAGCCTCAATTCAGACTAATCATGGAGTGATGGTTTACTCTGGCACGTACCTATAGAGCAAGGGAGAATAATCCTCGGAATTGAAAGGCAATGCCGCCAGCCTGACTTGGACCAACGGTCGTACCCTGTACTTTGACCCGCGTTTTCGGTCGTGCTTTTTCACAGCCTTCAGAAAACCAGTGTAATTAATACGGCTGTACTTCTCCAGCTCATTGATTTCCTCCGTTATACCGTCCAGCTCTTTAAGCACCTCTTGCAAGTTCGCTTCTTCATCACTCTTCTCATTCTTTTTCTCAACTCGCTTTTCATCCTGATTGTCTGCCTGACCCGAAGTTTCCGTGCCCTCTGTTTTTGATCGCGCTTCCTTCTCTAGTCGCGCCTCGCAATCGGCCGTCCGCTCACGAAGGCGTTTGTACGTCTCGACTTGGAAGGTATTGACCTTCTCCAGCTGGACATTGACAAGCTCCTCCACAAATCTGCCTTCATCGTCCTCAGTCCACCCTCGGCCATCCTGCTCTGCAGGATCATCTTCCCGAAGAAGCTGCTTTAGCTTCGCATAATCAATGTAATTGGGAGCCCATGGCTCGTATATCGAATTCTTCAATGTCCTGCCAAACCGCATTGTGGCAGAGAAGTGTATTGGAAAATTGGTCACCTAGTGCATTGCACCATGACTATGTCGTTAAAGTTGCAATTGGTTCTACCACTTGTTTCTTGGGCCCTTGGTGGGGTACTTTACTCAGGGAGTCAGGGGTGAAGGTTTCTCCGCGAGAAGCGCGTCAGGCGCCTCCTTTCTCTGTCTCGACGCTATCCGAACCCAGAGGTCTAAGAGAAGTACTGCGAAGTACCTCATAAATTCAGTGTTGGATCAGGCATGTGCCCTCGTTCTCATCGCAGCTTCGATCTTCCGGTTCACAGGATTCTACGATAATTGCTAGTGCAGTGCGTGTATCCCAGCATTGGGCTGGAAGTAAGCTGGGTCAGTCAAGGTGCTTGTAAGGAGAACTATCGATGGATGTTTGGTTCACTGCATCCATCACATGTTAACATTCATGGACCCGATCCATGACGGATATAAGGTATACGAGTGAGATTTTCTCCGGGAGAAGCGCGCTAGGCGCTGTTAACGAGCCTTCTTGATCTAAGTTCGATGTCTCCAGTCTACTTCCCTTTTCGTTTGTCTGTAGAGTTATTCTGCAACGATGGGACCAGCTGATAGCCAACCCGGGGCCCCAGCCTCGCATCCTCTTCGTCTCAAGGCTGTTTTGCAGCAAATATACAAAGAGGACTGCCCTAAGATTACGAATCCTCCCGGATGCAAGAAGCGGGCATCCGTCGCTCTTATATTGCGAGTAAGGCCTAAATATCCTCACCAGGCAGTCTATGATAAGGATCGATGCTCCTCAGTAGAGCGGCCGTTTCAGGAATGCTTGGACAACTTCTTCGCCCAAGAATGGGTCCAGGAAGGAGATACCGAGGTTCTTTTCATCAAACGCGCAGCCAGGTTAGGCGATAGATGGACCAGCCATATTGCGCTTCCGGGTGGGAAGAGAGATCCGGATGATTTCGATGATCGTGCTACAAGCTCTAGAGAAACAAGGGAAGAGATTGGCTTGGATCTTGATGTAGAACATTGCCTTTTCATCGGGAATTTACCAGAGAGGTTGGTAGAATCACCTTGGGGTAAAGCGCCGTAAGTTTTACAACTTTTTTGGCTCAAAAAAATCGTCTCTAATTAAAGCGCGCAGACTTATGGTGCTCTGTCCATTTGTCTACCTCGCGCTTCGGCACGATCTTCCTCCCTTAACTCTCCAGCCTTCCGAAGTCCATTCGGCCCATTGGGTGGCATTGAGAGGGCTTTTGGCGCCATCTCTTCGGACTGCTGAACGATGGGATCTTTCCAAGGGCTCTGTCCGTCGACAAGGCTCTATTATGCAGATGCTCACTCGGGCCGCAGCTGGGTATATGCTATTTGGTGGCATCAGATTGAAGCCAACTGAGAGTTTGTACTGTAGTTCTTCGAACGGCTTCATCCCTGAGTCCAGAAGTCCAACTACCTGGATGGGGTCTGCAAATCACATGATCAGCATCGCTTTCACAGGAGGTCGTACCCGGCATGTTGACGATGATCGTTCATTAATCCTGTGGGGTTTGACTATGGGAATTATCGCGGACTTCCTCGAAATGCTCGACGTACATGGAACCTCAAAGCTATGGTTCTGGCCAACGTTTTCCCCACCAGACATACGCGCAATGGTCTGGCTACTTACATCCAGATTCCGCTCACAGAAGCTGCGAGAAGTGACCGCGAAAACCGGCAGGCCTGGACCCAGCGATGTCCGAGTCAGCGGAGTCGATGGTACGGTTTTCACCACGTCGGTAATGCGACAGGGTAAAGGCTCAGAGTCCGGTATCGCCGGTGGGCTATTGCTCGAGGGCTACTTTGACCGACTGTTCAAGGCTCTCTATGTGGCCCTTTTCGCGAGATTTGGATTCTGCCTTGCTCTGGTGGTTTTCATAGTCCGACGATATCGCCGACGTGTAAGATGATGCCTTTGTACATCTGGCTCGTGACTGCGCACCAGCCTAAGATTCAGCGCACGTCGTGGTCCCATGCTCCTGACAAAAGGAGGTAACGCTTCCCTCAAGCCACCACGCGGGGAGCTATTTTTCTCTCTGACGATGAAATGCCTCTAAGAAGAAGGATGTAGCATTGCAACTACTGCTGTATCCTGAAGCCGGGATCCCCATCGATAACCCGGCTGCCGCTGCGAATGATGCGGGACTGAACCTCAAGCTGAAAGCCATCTTCTCGTTTCCCGATCACTAGTTACCGAGTTGGAGGATGAACGGCTGCGTCCAAGCGTATCTCTCCTCGCATATAGAGTCTGGAGTATCTCAGGGTTGCAACACTGGCCGGCTTGTTTACGCTGGGGTTTGATCCATTGCGAGATGTGGGTGTGGAATCAACACAGAACGAAAACTTCTAGGAATGTCGTGCGTTTTCATCATGGCGCCGAATTACGTATCCGCGACTACAGCTAACGGTGTTGGATGAGGTTGCGAAATCTATTAACGATTCTATAACAAGATGACGGATATTGTATATGGAAGGTTTATAATTATGTATATCGGTCTCTACAACATATAGACAATACAATATAGACAAAGAGCTGTGAGCGACCTTCACTATGCTCTGCATGGATGCCAAAAAAGCCGAACCTCCTCTTGAAAACAAACGATGCTGAAACCTAAAATTTGTGGTAAGGAATTTGAAGGGCCAATCCTCTGGTCATAGCTTCGAGATGCTGTGTATGGATGCGCAGAAAAAAAACTTAACCCCCTCTTGATAACAAACGATGCTGAGACCTAAAGTTTGCAATGACAAATCTCGAGGGCGACGTCCCCCATCATAGCTTCGCTCTTACGTTCTTGCTCGACTCCTCCTCTGCCAGCGCCTCGGCATACAGCTCGTCAAGTTGTTTCCTATACATCTTAGCCGTTGGTGGACGCTTCATCTTTAGCCTACGTAAGTAGAGTCAGCCTCACATCCCATTCACGATTCAGTTTGCGGACTGTAAAACTCACGTCGGCGTCAAAAGTTCGTTCTCGATTGTAAAAGGGTCGACCATCAAGTAGCAATTCCTAACCCTCTCATAACCGGCAAATGAATTCTTCCTTCCCACCTTGTCCAACTCTTTCATGACGGCTTTTCTAACCTTGACATCCCTGCAAGCTGCAGCGACGGCCTGCAAATCCGTAGCTTCGATCGTTCGACCGAGCACCTTGCTAGCAAAAGGCGCAAACATGTCCGGCTGCACCGCGAAAATGGCGACCAGGAAGGTCTGCATCGAATCACCATGCACATATGCCATGGCCAGGAAGCTGAGATGCGATAGGTAAATGTTCTCAATACGTTCAGGCGAGATGTACTCGCCCTGGGCAAGCTTGAGAACGTTTTTTCGGCGATCGATAATCCGGAAACGGCCGCGCGAGTCGACAGTGCAAATATCGCCGGTGCAGAACCATCCATCAGGTAGCATAGCTTTCTTGGTCTCTTCCTCGTTTTTAAAATAGCCGGAGAAGAGTGATCCGCCACGAATGCAGAGCTCGCCGCGTGGTTGAGGTTTGTCGGTCGAAAAGTACTCCATGTCTGGCACGTCCAGTAACATCAGCTCCAAAGTAGGAGCACAGCCGCCACAATTGCCGACTGAAAGGTCCCCCTCCTGCTGACAGAGACCTTGACCATAGGTCTCGGTGAGTCCGTAGCCTTGGAGAAAACGAGTTCCGAACGCTGCGCGGAAGAACTTATGTAGAGTTGGATCGAGGGGTGCGGAACCCGAGATCATGTCGTGCACATGGTCCAGACCGAGAGCTGCGGCGACCTTGCGGCCCCAGATGCGATCGTAGATTGCATGCGTGCTTGTTGCCGAGGGGGAATCAGCGGACTCCATATTCTTGAGCTTGGTGGACATTATGTGACGGGCCATTGCCCCTTTGACGCCTGGTTGCTGGACTGTGGCAGCGCGAATCGCACCGCCGAAGCGGTTGTAGAGCCGTGGGACAGAAGTGAAAGCAGTAGGACGGAGCATTTGCATATCATCGACCAAGGCAAGAATATCGCCATGAAAGTATCCGATCGCACCGCCGGACCAAAGCGCCCCACCCTCGATCATCCGAGCGTAAATATGCGCCAAAGGAAGATAAGAAATGAATCTATCAGCAGGGCCTTGTCGGCACGAGACAAGTGCACAGGAAGCTGCAACCACTGCCGCCGAGTGCGTCAATACCACCCCTTTGGGAGGGCCCGTGGTACCAGATGTATAATTGATTGTAATTATGTCAGTCGGTAAGGCAGGATTGTACCGTGGCGGGCCGAAGGATGCTCCAATTGCTTCCACCTGTTCTATGGAGTAGATTGTAACACCCAAATCCGATGCCATCGCACTCAGCAGAGCGTGCTTCGAATGTCCTTCCCTCTCCCCATCATCAAGAGGATCTAGCGATATGATGACTTTCAGGGAAGGCAATCTTGGCTTGAGTTTCAATAGAGTCGGGATATGAGGTAACGAGGTTACAATGCATGGAAGGGAGGCATGACTGGCGATGAACTCGGTTGCCGAGGGTCCAAGAGTCTCGTACAGGGAAACGGTGTACAGTGCTTGGGACATACAGGCCAGGTCTGGAAGTGAGTGTAAGTTGCTAGATCTATTCGCAAGCTGCCGGGACACATTACCTGTTATCTGCCATTCTGGCCTATTCTGGCACCATAGCCCAACACCATATTTCTGGTCCAGTACACCAGCTTCTTTGACCACATGCTTTATACCGACTCCAAAGTTCGCTCTACGCTTCTGAACGGTAGCGAAGTCCATGAACTCATATTTGCCAAATATCTTCGTTACTGGATTGTATGGTCGGGAGCCAAGGCATTTGCTAGACGGTTGGCGATTCGCTATGACGAAGTATCAGCGTGCATTGAAATCTAGTCTGGCGGTGTTGGTATACCTGTGCTCTCAAACATGTCGTGGGCGTTCGTGACCTATCTGAAGTATCAATTGAGACCAATACGAACAGTTCGGCAAGGACTCTGCCAACATTTGGATCCAAGCACTTCAGTAATCCATCTCTGAACCTCCAATGTCTGTATGTTGCACTTCGTCCCGGTTGCTCGGTGCCAGGAACGGTCACTGAGTAGGGGTTGCCTGCTGGAGGAGGGGTATGGTAGTCTCTGGCAAGCTCGAGATAGGTGGCCATGATGTCGGGTATGGTTTCTTCCTCGTCGTTTCTTGCAGGTGATCAACGGAAAATGGAAGATGAAATCTGCATTACAACATTAGCTTCGAGTGCTGGTTAGCTTGAGTAAAGTGTGATTCACATCATACCAGTATAGGTGTGTTACTGGCAGACAGAAGAAAAAAAGAAGTAAGAAATGACAGTGTTGCATTGGGAGCAGTGGGAACTCCTCGACGCCTTGTTCCTAGTCCGGCGGAGGGATCGCATTGACCTCGGCATCTCCGACGGCGTCTTAAAGTCAAAAGGATTTTCTGCACGGGATAAACAAGCGCTGCAGGGTAAGTCGGGCCTTTCTTTTTGAAAGAATTATCGTCTCGCCTGGAACACTACATTTTGGGATATTACCATCATGTTCCTGTCGGTTATCGCTCAATGAATGCATCTGCTGCTGCAAGGTGCTTCGCTTCGGCGCGCTTACTGTATAAAGCCAAGCCCAAAAGCTTCCATCTCGATTCTTGTTGCAAATGTGGGTGACGGATGGTTTGTAGCTACTGAAAAATCTGACTACATACAAGCGATAGGGCTGAGTAGT